>VZTF01007346.1:527926-564268 GCA_013397755.1 Cnemophilus loriae
CTGCCGAGCTCGCGGGACCGCCGCATCTCCGGGCCAGACGGGAACGTAATTTCCCGGGCTCTCTGTGCCGCTTTGATAGTGCCGATAAATAGAGGGAACGGTCTATATTTTTCAATCAAGATTCTGTAAACCGCTCTATGTCTTCTTCACAGACCTTGCAAGAAGATACCAGAAGGTATTCCTCCTTCTAATTTGCGTGTGTTTCCGTTTGGTAGGAAGAGGTTTCGAAAAGAATCACGAAATAAATAGGTTCCTTTATATATGAAGATTTTGCGACCAAACCTTCTACTCTGATAAGCTATTGGAGATATATGCCAAAGAAATCCAGAGCAAAAATAAACCAAATACACACTGAAGCTTGAGAGTTAATTCTTTTCTGCATTTTAATAATATGCTCAGCTTCAGTTTATATTCACTTCTAAGTTTCCATGAAAAAGATGAACAGTTTCAGTATTGTAGCCTCTAAGCTGTTCCTACAAGAAATACTTGAAAGCACAGAGAGAAAAGGCTTAAAAATGTTGGAGTGCAAACTCTAATATAGGAAAACTTGTGATGATGACCGATTACATACCTCACGTCCCTTGAAATAAAATATCACATTAAATAAAAGATACTTTCTGTGTATTTACTGAAGTTGTTTGTTGGTCTGTTGCTGTTGGTTTGTTGCTGCTTGTTACTTTTTTCCTAGTTCAGATGTTAAGTACATGATATCCTATAAATTAATCCATTAAATTGAAATCAGTTAGTCAACTATAGGTATTGAGCTTTCTATGATATGAATATTCTTCTCCCATATGAAATGGGAGGTTTTATTTGATTCTACAGAAGGACAATCCTGTAGAATTAATAAATCCCAATTTATGATCCTGTCAGCTCAGCACTGAGACAATAATACAGGACTTCCTTTCCTGAAAATCAAGGGGTTTCCTTGTCAGCTATAGATTCTTTTTGTAATCAGTAACTGCTCTTATTTTTAACATGCCTAGCCTTACAAAAATCAGTTACTGCTTTAAGTTGCTTTTTTTCTTTGCAGTTTTTCGTGATTAGAAGTCTGGCAACAAAGGATTTTCCATCCATAGAGAGAGCCCATGAGAACAGGTTCCATTAAAGAAACACCTGGATTCCTGTTGCAGTCTTAAAGTTGTTTCAGAGATTTACGCATTTCATCAGAAAATGAAAAAAAAAACCGAAAAACCCCATATGTTTGGACAAGAGGGTACCACGTAGCGTTATAACATTTAGTCTGTTTTAAGTCAGAGGTTTGAAACCAGTTGAGGTTTAGAGACTTTTCTGAAACCATTGACAGGAAAAATGATCACATCACCTTCAATTTTTGTGAACAGCCTGTATATCAGAGAGGTGTCTCTCCAAAGAAGCATCTTGGAAGGAAAAGGGTACACTCTATTAACTTCTTAATTAATATATTACTGAGAAGTGATAGTCAGGAACTCAAACTTTCACAGCTTGAACCTTATGTTTAGTTCATTAAAGTTGTCTGGCTGCAGTATTCCTTAGTTTGTGTGTTTTGGAAGGACTAAATCCTGCTGCGTAAGGTGTACCTAAATAATCAGTTCTTCCTAAATCAAAATCCTGCCCATGAAATCAGAATTGGCTACAAAGAGATTGGTGTGATGTGGCAGGAAGGATTATGACTTCAAGTAGGAATTAAATAGCAGGGACTCAAATGAGACAAAAATCCTATTTTCAAGGGAAGAAAATAAATCCTAGTAATTGTAGGAAAAGAAGAAAATGGTACTAAGGGGAATGTACAATGGGCTCTAAGATGAGCTGTTTCTTAATTCTTTCTGAAGTCATGAGGCACAAAAAACTCTCTGAGGATTAAAGAAGATAACAGCTATGATGCAGAAGTTTATATTAATGAATTTAATTTCTTTTTTTTTATTTTTAAAACTATTTAGAATGTTTGAAACTGCAAGTGTTCTTAAGGACTGAATGTACCTGTGCATCCTCTCTTTTTAATTCCTCTAGTATTAAGACAGTTTTCTTTCCTTTTGAGAAGAGAACACTGCAGATGGTGTTTTGTTTTGAGATTTGTTTGTTTGTTTTTTTTAATGAAGGGAGCATTCCTGAGACCTTCTAAGTAGCAAAAGTCCAATGTAAGAATTTCTAGAATGCAACCTCACTGAAGAACTAGGTCGTGAGATTAAGGATATATTTGATTCTACCTTGCAAATATTAAAAATAATGCTTTGGTCAAACATGCGATCAGTCCAAACACATATAGTCATAACCTGCAGTTTCCTTGCCTTCATAGATCTGTTTTGTCTAAATCTAGCTGCTTTTTGTGCCTTGGGCCAGACAGAATAAGTGGAAAGCTTTTGATAATTTTCCCAAGACAAAAAGCCATCTTTCTGGGAGTTTGCTAAAAAAGGCTCAGGTCACTCTGCAGTGCAAGTATGTGCTGTCCTTCTTTCTACGTGGAGAAATGGATTGCTCCGGACATTAAAAAATGACCTCTCACTGGTCAGGGATTAAGACATACTGTGGGGGGAAGTGCTCCATATGTACCATTTCTTTTAAATTCTGAAGTCAACCTGAGAGGTAGTATAGCCACCATTAACCTGAAAAAAGACCCTTACTTCTGTGGAAAAAGATTTTTTTATGTATTTATTACAGATTTAGAGGATGAAATGTGAAGGCAGAGCTGCCGGCACAGTAGTTTCTTTTTCTCTTAAAGTGAAGCTAAGTCAATACTTGGAATCATCTCAAGAAAACCTTACACTCTTACAAAGAAGGGACTGATTTGATCTCAAATATATGTATTTTATCTTCTCTAAACCAACAAATACTGATTTAGTCATTATATATGTTTTTCTTGATGTATAGGATATTATATAAAACATTAATTCTGTTAAACTATGTGTTAGTCATACTAAGCTCTGGGAATTCCTCTTCAGATTAGTGATATTGTACCCATCAATGAAATGGTAAGTGGCTTTTAAATTTTTCTTTAGATAAATACATATTTCTTCTTTTGAATTCATGTTTTGTTTCATATACTATCTTCAAACTAATAACTCTTTTGTCTGTATAATGAGACCAAATTTCAACCAATTTAGCTTTAAACACCTGTGCTACCTAATTAGGAGCCTACTCTCCCTGAGTTCTTGGAGTCAACAGAGGAAGAAACAACTCCGGAAAGCAATCCATCCTACCTACAATCTCAGTGTATGTAGGCAGGTATCCATTAAGTATAAAAGGCAGTCTGGGATGGCTGTGGTCCTTAAGTTATGAGTCTTTGCATTAGAGTATGTTGCATTTAGGCAGAACGGTCCTGAGACTTTGAGCCTGAGCCAGTCTGCTAAGTCAAAAGGAAACTATCCTGGACTTCAAGTGTCTTTAAGGTCACATCCTCAGAAAGAGAAACTAAGAGTGAATTCATGCAGAAAACTAATTAATGACTACAGTTCATACTCCTGGTTGCACCGAAGCACTTTGTGAAGTCTTTGACAAAGGTGCCTCTTGCCAGACTTTGTGTCGCCATAGCCACATTCCTAAGCACATACAGAATCTTCAGTGTCATCTAAAACTCTTGTTTCACTCCACAAACAAAATTTTAAAATACTAGGTTTTTTTTACTTCACAGTTTTTAACTTAACTGTCTTTTTTTGTTTTTGTTCTCTATAACACACAACATGGCAATCTTTCAATCTGCATCCAAACATTACCATTTTAGATACTGCTTTTTTCTTTGTATTCCAGGAAATGTAGGGTTTGGATGCCAGCCACCTTCCTCTGCTCCTGCAAAAACCTCACAACGATCAATGGCTCCTTGCCTAATTAGTCCCATCTCTCTTATACTGCGAATCCTCTCTAAACTGTTTTGTTACTAGATTGGCTCTGCTCTTCAATACCTTACATGGAGGGTGCCCAGAGAGGGGTATTACAGCTCTGACTGAGAGCAACTGCAATTGTATCCTACTCATTTTTAATAACTGGTTTCCGTTCCAGCAAAACTTCCATCGTTTCAAGTTTCAGCAGCTTTATAGGAATTCTATATGAAAGGGATGAATATGTGCAAAAATATAGTTAATAGAAACAGTGTGTCATTCACTGGCACAGATGAATATAGAACATTTTTCAGAAGTTAGTAGATTGAATAAAGTTATTATCTTGCATTGCAAATCACTTCCTTAGTCCAGCCAGCTCTTAGCAAAGAAAGAAGCCTGAGGTCAGGCAGACTGGCATGAAGCTGGTAACTCTTCAAAGCTGAGAACATCTGGAGAGCTGCCTGTAGGGGCACCTTTTATGCCAGTAATTGCTAATAGCCCCTGTACCACAGTTCAGAACAGGAAATAGAAACCTTCTTTCATGTTAATGATTGCTTTCTAATTGCATAAACAGCAATGAGAAAGCAGTCATTTATAGCAAGCTACTCCTCCAGCTCTGGGAGGAAGTAATTTTTTCGTGGTGTTCCTAGTGGCATTGCTGCGGTGAATGTTGAGTCCAAGCTTTCAAATGGGAGAAGTGATGAAATAAAATATCTTGTAGTCTGTCAACAAAAGGGAAACATTACTCATTGGGTTTTTTTGCATGAAATTAATTTTAAAATAAAACTGAAAAAAAAAAAGTGCAAATCAGAAATAAACAAAAAGTAAAAATCAGAATCACAACAGTTTTATTAGCCTGAAGCAGACTGGACAGTTTACAAGTCCTGAGAAACATTTAGTTAGACTTGATGTCATGATATTACCGGATGTCATCTGGTTCTAGCAGTCATAAAATCAAGACATTACAATTGAAAACTGTCCTAAACTTAGTGTCATTATGCTCTACATAGTCCCAAAAGATATGTCACAGAGGGATGTTAGATTTATTAATTATTTAGCTTCTTCACAAAATTAAACAAATATTTTATTGCTTAATTAGCAATACTTCACCTCGCGGGCAGTTTTCAGCACAGGCTATTCAGTTATAAGTTATGCTGCTAAGACAGTCTGACAGCTTGCACAAAATTATTGCTGTCCAAGTTAAAAGAAGTGTGTTTCGATGAAATCATACTTGCTCCATAGGAGGCCATAGCTTTGTTTACCAATTAAAGACATTCTTTTGCTGTAGTCTCATCATTCATAAATCAAATAGCAAGAAAATATCTAATTTAAATTATAACAGTTTTAAAAGCAAGACCATAAGAAACCAAATCATCACAATGTCAGATCTTTAGTTTCCTTCCAGTTTTGCCTGTAGCATTGCCCAGCCATTTAAAACGATTGCTATATGACATAACATAAAACAGCCTCAAGAATACAGCAGTTACTGTGTAGATATTTTATATACACTGTGTGACTCAAAAAAAAAATCAAAACAAAAACCTGTTCAATCTAATTAAAGTTAAAGCAATAGAAAGCAGAAGTGTGAAATACCATACAGTAGACACATTTCTATAAATACAGCTCTGTAAGAAGAAACAACTTAAAACCACTTGTTTAGCTAAAGATCCCGAAATCAATGAGAGTTTTATAATGGTTGGAGTCCATTTGCAGCTTCTGCTCTGCTCTCATCATCCTCTGCAAACCAGTTGTATAATTCACAGTGAGTTTGGTCATTTAATTTTATCTGTTATACTGAATGGAAATGTTGTCTAGATGGGACATCAGTCCTTCCAAACCCGTTACCGTACTCTTCTATTTCATCCTCCAGTTATAGCAATTAGGGCAGAAGATAATGTAACATGGAAAGCTTTAAAAAAAGGAGTAGCACTGTGTAGCATAACTATTGATGTCTGATTCCCCCCTTGTCTGATGTCTAAGGAAGGGTGATCTCATTAGCTTCCTTGACAATAAATAATAGAAGGGTGTTTCTTCTCCAGCCACTTGCTAGTTTTCATGAAATTATAAAAACTGCTTATCTTTTTGCCCCTCTAAAATGACATTCAAGAATTAGTGTGAGTTTGACAGACAGAGTGACATGGGAAATTACTGTATTCACTCTATTTTGAAATTTATGCAATTATGTAGAAAACCATTCTTAAAATTGCAATTTCTCCTTATTTCGATGTGTTCATCCTGAGAATTTCTGGCCAGCTTACTCAAGAAAAGAGAGATCTGGACACATTTTTTCCATTCTCTTTATAGTGGACTTTCACATTTCACTCCCTTTAGGTGAAACGCTGGTTACATTAGGCAGTTACAAGGAATAGCACAAAGATTGCCCTTGTCTGGTTGCCGTAACCCTGAACTACAACAAAGAATTATAGCTGAGAAGTGTGAATCCTTCTGCAGCTCTTCCACAACTGCCAACGTAAATAATTGCAACTACTAGCCAGAGGTGTGTATAGATCAGCTGTTCTTGAACACCAGTTCTTTAGTTGCCTATACTCTTCTTAGACTCTAGTCCAGGACAGCCCAAGCACTTTGTAGCTTTTGGGGATCTCAGGAAATCATTCTGTACAGACTTGTGTGCATGTGTGTATATGTTTAAGAGAACATATATAGCACAGTATAGGTCGTTCATTATCGCCATGATTTGTTGGTTTATTATGAAAAATGCTTATTTCAACGGTAGAATTAGTGGTTAATATCATTCATATTGCTGAAGAAATCTTTCTACTATGAAGTAAACACTTTTTCTATCATAAATATTCTCCTGGTCTGTTTTCTTTGACTAACAGAAACGAAGTGCAATAAGGAATTAATGTTTCTTTTTTTCTGTGTTTTAATGTCACATCATGAGTGTGCCTGCCTTTCTTCTGAATTAATGATCTCCTATTGTGTTTCATTACATATGGAAACCTCAAATACAGTATCTGGTTAAATGCACTCAACCTTTTAGGAAATTACAAAATCCAATATTATGTTTGAATAATAGATATTTTGCCATTTGGTTTGTTGAAATGTAAATATCATGACCCTATGTAAAACAGAAATGACAGAAAAAGCTGTACATGCATACACTCTCATAGAAAAGTAAGAAATGAGCATTTGTGTTATTTCAAGCTTGATCTAGAGAAGTTTTGCATAGAGAAGTACATTTTTCATGGTAAAACTGGAAAGGTAGATAGACTAGTGTTAATGGGTTTTTTTGTTTGTTTGGGTTTTTTTGTGGGTTTTTTTGTTTGGTTTTTTTTTGTTTTCTTTGGTTTTTTTTTGTTTGTTTGTTTTTTGTTTTATATTGGATATGTAGTTTCCAAGCTGGTAGCTTTTCAAAGAAAAGATTTTACGATTGGCAGTAGAGTAGTAGAATTGCAAATAATTGCTTTTATTTAATTTTTTTTTCTCAGTTCATTGCCTGAACAAAAGAATTACAAACCCCTGAAACACTGTTGTATATTGGCCCAGAGCTAAAGTTCACTGATTGCGCCTCTGAAAGAAAACAACGAAAACAAATTAACATATTAATAAAATTTTGTTAGAAATATTTCATTTTGATTTTTTACATTATTTTTAAATTTTTCCCCAGTTTTGGCATTTAATAAAGCAAAAAGCCATTTCAAAACAATGAAAAAGAAATGTTAAAAAAAAGGATTTTTATATTTCCCCTTTCATACAAATCTGTTAAAAGTTATTTCAACCCAAAGACTTTTTGAGAGAAAAAGAAAAGGCATAAACCACAGATTTCCTATTTGCTGTAGACTTTTCAAAACTTATTAAGTAATTTAGTCTGAGACAGAGGTTTGGCTAAAGTGGAATTTAAAATTGTATCCGACATTTGATTCTGGTCTGTAGTAACAGCTAAAACAAAGTTTACTGTCCATGTAAGTACCACAAGCTTTAGCAGGGCTTGGTGTGAACGCAGGGATATTCAGTGCTGAAATCTTACTGGAGGACCAAGGCCCAACTTTAAAATATGCGATTCCTTGTGAGAGGACCCATCTGTAAACAAGAACTTATCCTCAGTGAATATTGTCTAAGGAAAGGAACCTGCAGGATATGGTAGCCACTTGGAAAATCCGTTGTTATTTGAAGCAAAATGTGCGTGCTTCCCTTACAGCTTTGTGCTGTGCTGTTCAGTTAAGACTATAATTGTGAAAAAAAGCATTTTTTAGGTTTTGATCCTCCCAGTAATCGCATACATGATTAATGTTACACTCATTAATAGGTATTTTGACCCCGAAGAGCCATCAGGAATATCTGTGTTAGTTTTGGAATGGTTGTATGAAAACTTGCTCGTGTCTTGGACACTGTTTACCTCTATTTTTATGCTGGCTGAGTGTTTCATGTTTTACAGTGCAACTAATACATGTAATAAGCCAATAAGGATTCTGATTATACTTCTGTAACTCTTACTTCTTGACATAAAATCTTTCTCCTACTGTGTAAGTAAGATTAATTTGTAATCTTATATGCTTACTGACATCTCCCACAGCGTTCAAAGTAGGCTAAATATGTAAAGTCTTGAATACAACTTATGCCTAAATTATGAAAATTAAACACTCTTGTCCACATTATTTCCTCTATTTATCATATGACTAAATCTAAGAGAAAAGATTGAAAGATCACCTTATTTATTGTTCAGGAAAATGCAAATAAACAAAAAACCCCAAACTCATAACTCAATAGGTTTACAAATGCCAGCTGTAAAGAACAGCTTTTTTTGCTAGTGACGATAGAATTTCCTAATATTTAATACTGTGTATTGTGTATGAAATACTGATTTATGGTCCAGTGAATCTTTAGAAATTTGATATGTGCAAATATTAACAATTTCATGAGGTAAGAGTACAAAAGGTAATTTTGGGGATGACACATATGAGTATTTGATGGCGTTGCAAGGTTATGATGAAGATTGTTAGCAACATGAAATGTTACTTAGTGTTAATAAAGAATCAGCCCCAGGGAGGAAGGTGAAGATGCAGAGGCTCTCTAAAGGCACATTACAAGGTGGGATACATCTCATCTATGTTTTATTGCCTTAAAATTAAGAGAGTATTCTGAGCTTCTTGTATTGTTGATAAAGGCAGGTAATTGCATGTCATCTTTACTTGTATTATCATTCAGTATATTCTTCTTTACTCTTATTATTTGTTATGCTACTGCATAAAAGTAGGAAAACAGATTCCAGGAGATTTTTATGAGCCATCTTTAAAGCCCTTTTGCATGAAAGGTTGTTTTGTGAGAGCAAGATGACAGCCTTAAAATACTCCTTACTCATTAAAACATAGGAAAGGTTGTGTACTGAAAAGTGAATCATGGCCTCAAACAGAAAAACCAACTGACATGCTGCAAAGCTGTTTATATCAGATGTCCTAAGTCGCTGTCTGTTCTGTGTCATGTGAGCACTGTTAGACAGTCATATGCTATTGCATGAAGCTTCCGTGCATTTAACACAGTGTAGAAGAGGGAAACTACAACTGGCTTTGATAGGATTAAATTATACAACTAATCCTTTTTGTTCCAGATGTCAATACATAAAAGTAATATCAGAGACTCAAATGCAGAACCTCATACATAATTTTAATCCCTCATCCTGTGCCGTAGGTTACAGATCTGGAAATTATAGCTGTGAAAGCTGCTAGAACTGGACTTCTCTCTCATTGCTTTAGGATCCAGTACTGATAATAGTAGAAATTTTACTGAGTTATTTTGGAATTCCCTGTGTGAGAACTAAATGAATTGCAAATTGGTTATACAAAATGATGGAGGGAGTTCAGCATTTTATGGCAGGTGAAAAGCACGTCACACATACTGACTTTCCATCTGTGACGGCATACCTAGACAGTGCCAAACTGAAAACTAGGCAGCATGCAACAGCTGAGAAGACAAAGTGTGATGTGCATTTAATTTGACCAAGAGAACTGGCACGTGCCACAGAACACATCAACACCTATTGCAAAATAACCATTTTATGTGAGTGAATATAGGTATACCTATGTGTATACCCACATACATATATATGAATTCTATATGCATATATATTGCTTGCTTGGGTATTGTATTTCTTGATTGTAGAGACAATCTTTTGTGACTGTAATAGCTTACACTTTAGATATATGCTATAGTGCACATTTTGCAGGTGCCAAATGGCAAAAATATGTATGCATTCTATAAAATCTATACAGAGTCTGATCATTTTCTAGTGAAGAAAAGTTCCTCATTGTGTAAAGATTACCAAAAAAAAAAAAAGGGGGCATATTGAAATCTATGTATCTATTTTCTTTTTAAACCACCAGTCTCTCAATAAGAAATAATAAAAAGACTGCTTTTGTGGAGCCTAAAATGCTTTATGTTTTGCTGCTGCAAATTTAGTCAGCAAAAGCAGCTCAACTCATCTAAAACTCATTTATGAGTTGTGCTGACATGAATGAAACCATCAATGGTGCAAAAACAATGACAGAAAGAAAAAAAAGATTTTTTATTTTAAGCGTCATTGAAAATAAAAGACAAAATATTTGTCAAAGAGGAATAGTTGGTGATTAGTAGAATTTAAAATGTCATCAAAATCTAAAATAATCATACTTCAGGTTTTAGTGGATCAGAGGTAGGCTAAATTTATTACAGCGAGAAATAGAAAAAATATTTTAATTTATTACAACAAGAGATAAAAAATATTCTAAAGATGATATAGTGCAGTAACTCCTAGACTTTTGGCTGAAATTGGTACAGTGTGGCTGTGATTTACTTTATACTCAGCTTTCAGATCCTATGACTATCTAGGGATTTGGGGCATTCAGAACACAGTAACAATGGCAAGGCAGCCAAGGGGCTTTCTGGAAGTCCCAGATGTATGCACCTGCAGATGATTCCAGTAGATCCTGGCAAGATAGTCTTTTGGGAAACAGACACGCTTTTCTGTGTTTTCAGGCAGGCAGTCCACAGAGATTAGTAGTTCATTTCTCTGGTGAGAGCTGCTGCTGGTGGTGTGAAGAGACCTTCACAGGCTGAAAAGAAGCTTGTGAGCTGAAAAGGAAGAAAGGGAAGAAGCCACTCTGGTTTTCAAGAGTAATACTTGTCTTGACTTGAACAATAGTTTTGTCTTCACTGCGGCCATTCTATGTCTCTAAAATAATTTCCATACTTATAGTTTGGAGCAGTTTATATAGGTCTTTTAAGGAAATTCTATTACTGCTTCAGTTGGTATACATTTTTGTGCATAGTGTACCGATATATATATATATTCTTTATGTATATCTATGGTTTAAATACATATTTATGTTTGTATACATGAAAGAGTTTCAGAAAAGTCAGGGGTTTGTGTTTCTCTTATTCCTGTTTGTTTTCCAGGAAAACTTTCAGTCCTTAAAAAAATATTAACTGACTTTTCAGTTTTGGTGCACAAAAAAAGGACTACGTAAAAGTTTTCTTTTTACAGATGATTATAGCTAAGCAGATAATGAGGGGTGAAATCTGCAAATATTTATTTAAATGAAACATTGAATTTTCCATGGCAATATTCTAACTAATTTTGTGCTCATTTTCCAAGAGTATTCTAGGAAACTAATTTACTGAGAGGCTGCTTAAAATACGTATTGTTACTGAATAGTGGATGTGCCAAAGAAAGTCATACTTGGAGTTCTAATATGCAGTTATTGAAAGTGAACAATAAGCTATTAGTTCTAAGCTCTGGTCTGCTCTCCAGAGAATGAAGAAGAAAATGTGACTGCTGCTTATATGCTAACTGCAATGATTTGCCTAAAATCTCCTGCTGTTCTTTGCAACTATAGTCACACATCATCATCGTCGTCATCATCATCGACTACATCATCTTTCTACAAATATTCTGTATATTTGTAACTTAATGCATAGTCAAACTTGTCTTATAATATGACCAAACATGGGCAGAAATATTTGTAGAGTGGGAAGTTTAGGAAGCCAGATTTTTTGTGGCAAGACTAGTATTCACATAGATGATAAAGTGCATAGAACAAAAGCCCTATTTCTGTTTGTTGCTACCAATAAGTAATAAGAGGTCAAAATCAAATTCGTCTTCATTTTTATTCCATTCTTGTAGTAGATTGCTTACTACAGTATTACCAAGTATATTTGCAGGGAGAATTTGGGTAATGTTAACAAATAAATAAATAAATGCTATTATTATATTATGAATCTTTAAACCAATCTCAGATTTCTGTTCGGAGCTGTACCTTTTAGTATGTATGAATCTCACACTGTTGATTCTTGCCTTGTGGATACCTGACCCAGGCCTGTGGGTCTCAGGCGTGTGCAGCAGAGAACCCCAGGTTCCTCCCGTGCTCTCTAGCCTGCATGTCAGCCTGGAGGGGTCACAAATCAGCAAACACGAGTGGCCGTACACCAAAGGGTAGGTCATCGTTTAAAGATTTGTGCTCAAAGGGCTTCAGCAGGGAGGCATGCTACATCAGTGCAAGGCGTATTATGGCCTTCTGCTCACCCTGAGTGACCCACTCAAGTGTGCCATTGTCTGTCTTGCAGCTGAAAGGAAGATGCTTTTTCACAACTGTTCAAAAAGGAAGAAAGGAAGCTATATTCAGCAAATAAATTATTAACTCTGAATGATTCCCTCTGCTCGATGGCACAGTCATTGCTGCCCCAGTTTTCTGTCTTGCATATGAGGCATAAAATATCATTCCTGTCCTCAAAGTCTTTTCTTATAGAAATTGGTGAGATGGTTGAAGTCAGAATTAAACAAGATGAGGTAACATCTTTTGGCAAAGAATATATAATTTCACAATTGTAAGTTTTCAAGATCTTGTTCTGTTCTTGAATTGAAAAGGAGAGACACCAATGAGATAAAAGTGGGGAAAAATGGCCCTGCAATTTCTCTGACATGACAGGATCTACTTAGACGCATCCATCAACTGCAAAATCTCTACATTTGGAACATACTTGGTACAGTGGTCTCAAGATACACTTTTAGCCCTTTTAGCTCCTTCCTTACAGGAGTTTGATACAACTCAGCAGTGGGACTTTTCACAGACATCAAAGGGCTGAACAGAAATCTGTAAGTCACCTACATCAGCCAATGCAGAGATTTTACTGGCTGATAATTCTGAGCCTTACATACAAAAGTGAGTACTTTTACTGAACTGAGAGGAGTTATGTAAAGTAGCCCAGATGTTTTCAGGATAAAATAAACTTCCTAGTGTCTTGACTCATGAGTTTTCTCAGATCATTCATAGTAGAAAATTGAAGAAAATTATCTGGGCAAAAAGTACTTACTTCTTTATTATATATCTGTTCAACAATAGAGGTCATTATCTCTGTCTTCTAAATAATGGGAAATGAATGGGAAATGAAACAAGAAAGGAATATGATCTTCTGAAAATAGGACAGTAAAGGAGGGTCAGAAGTTAGGTTTAACTCAGTATTTTCTGAGTCTCAAACCAGTTTTCAGACTGTCTGCTTGTAGATCGGTATCTCTGTAGATATACCCCTGAATAGCTACATCTATATATAACTCTTTTTATAAGTAAACCAGGTGTTTTTTCTAAATGATCATTAAAATATCTGAGAAGATATGTAAATTCAGTAATATTCTATTATTGAGAACATTATTTGCACTGCTTGTTAGTGATTAGAAGGACAGAGACCACAGAATAAAGTAAATATATGAAATATTTTGGAGGAAAAGCTGTTTGATTATGCAGATACCTAAACACATGTATCTGGATACATTTATTTCATATTGAAGTTTTTCAGTGTAATGTAGGAAAACCTCACTTTATTAACAAAAACTGTTGGCTGAAAATATAGTGAAAATGTCAGTCTCTTAGTGTAGTTAGAAATCTATCCACTATATAAATTTATGCAGTTATGTAAGATGTTTTGACTGGATGTTTTTGTGTGTGAGATCTTTTATTCAGTAATTCCTAAAGAAAAAGGACATTTTATTTTGGGAATTTCTTTCACGTTTGTGTGGACATAAAATCTTAGTCTAGAATTGCAATAATTGCAATTAGCTTCTAATGATTATTTATCTTTTCTATAAATTTAAATAGTACCATAAGTATTTAATGTAGATTTATAAATCAGTTTAATGTAAATATAAACTTGAAATTTACATTTTTAAGATAGGTTTTGAAAGTCTGCAAGATGCTTATGGTTAAATATAATTATGGTTCTATTTGACTAGGGAAGTAAAAGGGGGTGATCTACCTGAAAGATCATCTTAAGTCAGCTGGTCAATGGTTGTTCTGTGCAGAGACACATGTTACACCACTGATATTAGCCCTGAGAGAAGCAGTCATCTGTCTGAGGGTCTTGGCTCCAAATACTTCCTGAGGAATTCAGAAGGCGAGGGAAACGGTTCCAAATCTTCCTTCCACACACTGACGTCTTCCACTTCCGTTGCAAAGCAGATGGAGGTACAAGTTACATCACGTGCTAAGTGATTCTGTTCCCCCAGTGCAGTCTGTGCAAGTCTGATCAGATGCCTTTCTTCTGGAGGCCAGGAGACAGAAAACAGTAGAGAAGCAGAAATGTCTCCTTGGCTAAAACTTCCTCAATGAATCAATATGGAGAACAACCAATTTAAATAAGATGCCATAGATATGTAAGCTCCAAAAAGTCAGTACGTACCCAAATGTGGCATTCATATTGAGCCCCTTAAGGCCTACCTACTGGCCCACCTACTGGCCCATATGGTCATCTCACAGCCAATTTGGAAGGTCATTCAACCTAAAAGCTCTTCATTACATGAGGTGCAAAGCAGGTTTAAACTTGGCCCCTAGCAAATACATTATTCCAGTTTTAGGAAAAAATACCACTGCATATCCAAGCATCACTATACTTTTTTAAGATTCTTTTTAAAGCTTCTTGTGTATTCATTCTTCTGCTATTATCCTATTTCTCTGTATCTGGATTTTCTGGATTTTGCTGACTTTTTTTTTTTTTTTAATGTCATTTTAAACAAGCCAGGAGCGGAACAAGAATAAAATTCACTCAAGGCTCGGGCTTGAACTCATTTTGCAGTTAGGGATTTATAGCAAGGGTTTTGAATTTATCCAGCTTGACACATGTAAATGTCTTTAGCCCTATTTCTTCTTTTTAGTGTGACAAACAGAAATCCTCCCCCAAAATAAAAACTGAAGTATTTGAGGTTGCTGCTGTTTTCCCAGAGCTCTGCTCTGGGAATGACCTTTTGGCCAGCAAAATCCTCTTTGTTTCTCTTCTTTGGGAGTTTAATATTCATTATAAACAAAGGGCCTAAATGGGCTTAGTTGCCTCAGTTGGTTCCCAGTTAGTCAATGCTTTCCTGAGATGTTTCTGTATCCTTTCTGCAAAATAAATTCATGAAGTGGTTCACTGGAAATATGTGCCATGATCTGAAGGTTACCAAAGACCTCTTCACTAGCTGTGGATTAAATACAACCTGAAGGTTTAGATAAAGGTTCTGAAGTAAGAGTACAGTTGCATAATCTGGAAGAGACTATGTCAGTTTCCTTGTTTGTAAAAGAATTATTTGTGGACTAATTCTATTCTTGGATAGTCCAGGCTAAACTGACCTTATAGGGTTCAAACTGAGATCAATAACTGACTGGCTTTTATATCAGTTTGAATATATGAATATATATACTCACCTGTTGGTGAGTATGTGACTTTGCAGTATTTTTTTTGGTAGTGCTTTACTATAGTTGAGCTAAGTCCTTTGACTAACAATGGAGGGGGTTATGGATAGTCAGCAAATGCAAGTTTGACCATGATCTGACTAACTAGTCTAGAAAGTGTGTGCATGGATGTTTGGTGAAACAGAGTAAAAACCACCATTGCATGTTGTGAAGCAAGCAGATCTGTAGAAGCTACTCCAAATGGAGCAGTTTCTTGGACATGTAGCTCTGTTATCTTTGCTAAGAGAATGTGTGCAAATGTCATCATTCTCTTTCCCAAATAGGTCTGAGTGAAAGTCAGTTTTCCTACCCACAAAATGTAGTTACAATTTTTTGGGAAATGAAACCATAAAATAGAAATATGATCTTGCAGCAACTTGTAAAGGAAATTTTTAGATATTTGCAAGCTTCATCCTCCTTTCTGGTTCCACCCATGTTATATACCCATGGCCAAGTCGTTCTTTGCATGAAGAAGAATCCGGTCCCCCATTCTGACTCAAGTCAGAAATTTGAATCTGAATGCTGTGACAACAAGAGGCTTCCGGCAGTTGTTAATTGCAAAATCAACTCTTCAATTAGATGGTCTTTCAAAACATCCTTTTCCCTGAGCACCATTACCAGAAATGTCTGAAGTCAGTCTCCAGTCATCCTGGCCAAATGAGTTATGCAAAATGCGATGCTCAAACAGAAAGACTTGTCAAGTCATAATAGCTAAGCTATTGGAGTCCCACCTTCTCTTAAAGAGATCCCACACAAAGCCGATGGGAAATGAGCTACTTTAAAATGCAAAACTACTGAGCTACTTATTTTCTTTGCAACATTCATGCATTCTTCTATTACACTCTATTATACAGAGCTCCATAGAGAATTTGATTATTACCAATACATGAGAAAACACTCCCCCTTCTTAGCCTGGATTCTCTTGTCCTGAGGGTCAGTTTGGAAGTTATTTTTCCTTTCGAAGTCATCTTTGACAGAGGTGTCAATCTGCACTTGGAATGATTCAGGTTTACATAAAAAACCAACAGACCGCAATTGAAAGTTTACAGATGAGGCAATTGTCGTTTTGGAAAAGGAAGAATAAGAAACAATAGGAAAGGAGCAGCTATAGGCTATGAAATAGTTGTAGAGCAGCAATAGTCAATGCATAAAAAGCTCAGAATGCACCAGTTTTCTAAAATGCTTATAATGTCAGACAGTTTTATGATATTAGCTAAGCAATAAAGTAATTTTGAAGTCATTAATTTCCTGGAAGCTAATGACTGGACACTGGATCTGAAACCCCAAGAAAGGGCTTGTCATTTTACCTCTCCTGTCATTAGCAGCTCAAAAGAGATTAAAACTCTATTTTATATCACAAATATTTAAAAATACAGGGGAAAGTAATTGCTTTTAAATATTTTTCCTTTCTACCAATTTAAAACTGTGTTTTTCTATTCAAAGTTCTGGCCTACATCATTGCTTATTTTCTTATTATACTACTCTGTGGAAGAAGCAGACATCATGATTCTGTCAGTAAAATTCTGAACCAGTTCCCCCAAGATTTTAATAGCATCTGATTTATTGCATTTAGTGATCCTCTGTAGGAACAAATGGATAAAGTGCTTTATAGTTTTAGCATATCTCCACTTCTCTCTGCCTTTAAAACTCTAATCTCGCTTTTATTTAGGGACACAGACCAACAAACCAACCATAGTTCAGAAGATATTTTTCCAGAAACATGAACTCTCATAACTGCTTAAACCGAGAACTTATACAAAGATGGTTTTGTACTGTGAAGCAGAGGGCCACATCCCTTTCACATGGAAATCATCATAGTATTCCTGACTTCATTCAAAACCAGTATATCTTTGCTCATTTCTGTTGGATGAGTGTCTGACCCAAGGCTTTTCACAGAGAACTGGTGTCCTTCCTGTGCATATTTCAGTTTTGAAGAGTTTCTCTGGAGTGTTTTCTGATAAAACTAGTGATTTTCCCAACACGATATCTAGTACCAGCTGTATTAGCAGGTAAGTAAAATTATTCAAGAACCAATCCATGGTGGAAAGATGCACATAGTTTTCTCCCTGCTCTCAGAGTCTTCATGCATCCAACCTGCTGGGAATAGTCCCTTGCCTAATCTTTTCCGTGAGTGCTGCTTGGGCACTGTATAGGACAGTCCTGGTTGGCCCAGGTCAAAGCTCTTTTAGGGACTGCTAAGAATTCAAGAATATGATTGACTGTGTACAAGAAATTTTGCCTGTGACCTGTTTACAAGGTGCTTTTAGATCTGATGCCTTTCATTGTTGTGTAGGGATTCAGTTTAATTGGGAAAGTGATTTTTTTCCCTTGAAATTGATACTTGCACAAACTGCGTCCTGTTGATTTCAGAATTGCTGCACAAGTTTGGGGTCTCTTGCACTGAACTGCTTTGAATGTTGAGCTAGTTTTATTAAATTAATGACTCTGATAAATAAGTTCTATATTGTCTTCTGATACTTTTTTTTCCTGGAAAATCAAGATGATCCTACATGCACTACACAAACTGAGTTTATAAGTCTTCTTAAAGTCTTTGTTGCTCACTATGTATCCCCACAATTATGGTAAAAGTGCTGCTCTTCAGTTGATGCAATAATTATAGTCAAAGTTCTGCGCAAAAGTGGTGAGCCTTGAGCAGTACATTGAAAACCAGTGTGAGAAATCAAATCAAGAAAAATTAGTATGTTTTGCAAATATTAGTTTCCCTTTCTAAATGGCCTGAATATCTGCAGTTACTACAAACATTGCAGATTATGTATCAGTACAAACAATCAGCCACAACAAATGTATGTATTTCAATCCAGAAAGCGAACAAATGAAAAAACATTGTCAGGTTATGCTGTGTAGTAGTTGTTCTTCATTTCAGATATTTCACATTCTGTACAAAAGCCTAAATTTACCTGCTTTGGGCAGACTACTAAACAAGTTGCTAGATTCAATTTTTCTAAAACAATTGCTTTTAGGACATGGTGCTGTAATAAAATGTGCTGTCCTTCCACAGTCATGCAATCAACTGCATATAGGCAACTGCAATCCAGCCCATGTAACAGCAGATCTGTCAGAAATTTACTTCCTTTGATGCAAACATTCATGGAAAAATGAATGATTTATTCTTTTTGCTTTATGTTGTTTTTCTTTAGCTGAACACTTCTAAGTCGCTGGCCGTTTCACTATTAGCTGGCTAATACTGAGATTGTTAACTTTCATTAAGTCGGTATGGAGCTTGATTCCCACTGTTATTTCAACTTCCATTAGAAACTATTTAATCGAAGCTCTTCATACAATGTCTGTTAACCCTGACTGAGATGTGCTCAGTTTTTTAAAGAAAATTGCAGCTGTTCCATTTGGGCCATTTCCATCTGTAGCAGAAGGTCACCTAATAATTACGAATGAAATTGTGACACCTTAGGGCTTGTGGTATTTTATTTATTTATTTATTTGCTTTCTTACTTATTAATGTAGAAAAATCCAGTCAGTATGCCAAGTCAGGACTCTTCTAAGTTCTCTGCCAGACTAGTCTCAGATTTGGATCCCGAGCACATAACTATCCTAGAAGTTAATGTTGCCATAATGTTTCCTGAGGTGCTGAAAGTGTTCTATTTCTGCAGTAAAATTTCCAAAAGCAATCAATTTTTGATAGTGGGGAGTAGATCGATGTTTCTCTTTTACTGGTACCCACCAGGAGCCATAATCTAGGGACCTCTTGTAGCTTTTCTGCACAGTCTAACTCAACAATTATTTACTGCACGCTGAGCAGAGTATGTTCTGCATACAGCATAGCCAAAAAGGACTGGTTAGAGCAATTCCTATGGATGCAGATGATATAAGTCCAGCTCTTTTTCACTCTTCCTCTCACCTTAAGAGCATCTGAATGCATCTTATCTGAGAGTGATTTAACTATGAGAATGTCTTTGGGTCTGCCTCTCAGATTTCGTATCAAACCTTTTATCTGAGAAAAGAATACTTTCTTCATCTGTCTAAGCTCTAAAACCTAGAGTCAATCTGTTGGCTGGCTATGATTTAAGAATTCATTCAAGAAGAAGCATTTTCCACAAGGCCAGGAAGGCATACATCTCTATGCTACTTTCTTTTGGGTGGGTAGAAATCTCAGCTAAGATTTATCTTACCAATGAAAGATTTGAATGCATCACAGATGAAAAGGAGATATTGGATTACTCAGCTATTGGGAGGAGAATGCAATGCTGCAGAGGACCTCCGAGGAATGGCTGGCTTAGATGTGTTTTTAGCACTATGGCATTGCTAGAATGTGAATCTTGCAAGGCAGCTGTCTTCAGTCCTTATTAATGAAGTAAGAGTAGTGTGATCACCTGTGGAAAACCATCAATGAAAGGAAAAGAGGTTCTTAGCTTCCTGATAGCTCCTGTGTGTGCGTATTGCTCTAAAAGCATGAAGAGATGTATCTGTTGGTAATGTAAATGGAGAGTCCATTTAACACTGTTGATACAGACAGGGATAATACTTCTCCCATTTATTTTCTTGTGAATTCCTCAGCACCCCTATGTTACAGCCATGGGAAGATTACTTCATGGTTTTATTTTGTGAGCATTATATAGGTAACATTTTCCCAAGTAGATGGCTATTTTAATAGATGTTTGAATATCACAAATGTATTAAGACTAAAATAATACAGACATTATTGTACTTCTGTTGGCTCTTCCTATATTTTTGATTACACACATACTTCCTAAATTACCTACTCCTTGACAACTCCTGCAGTAAGTATAGTCTTTGGAAAAATTAAGAAGTTACACTCAATAATCCATTACAGTCTTCACACATTAGACTGCATTAGGAAAAGAGTCAATAATGTGATGATGAGACCTATTTAACTTTTGAAAATATTTCTCCATTGGAGCAGTATCTTCCAAACTTGATTAGGGCTCTTACAAGAGGGATTATTCCATAGCCTGCTGTCAGTTTTCGTCTTGAGAATACTTTGATGTCTGATGCCAGAATTACTGTTTAATTAGCTGTAGAAAGCATACGCTTTTTGCCCAAGCACAAGTATTTTTCTGTACATATAAAATAGGAAATATTTTTCTGTTGCCATAAACATTGTGTTTTGATGGCACAGTGCAGCCTGAACGTAAATGCAGGACCTCTGCAACCACATGTCAGCCCCGGTCCCAGGAGACATGACTTGGACAAGAGAAGGTGAAGGCTGTTGCTTTCACAGCACTTATTAAATCTACTCCCACTCCACTAAGTGATATCTAATTTCATATTATCAACCTCTTTGATTTCTTTAATTTCCCTGATGCAGATAACAGAGTGCACCTTGAGTTGCTGATTAAGTCTTTTTCGTACTTAACTCTAAGCAGTGCTCATCCTCAGGTGAATTGTTTAAACAGCCTCTGCCAAGTCATATTTTACCATGAAGGTGAACCAGGCTTCTTCAATATGTCTAGAACCTAGTGATATACCATCAATCCTTGTTTCTTAATGAAATTATCTGAGAAGTATCTACTTATATTTGGAATTAAATACAAATGTCCAGTAGAGTTTCTCTGAGCCCATATAGTATTTTACTTGACCTTCACGGCTGTCTTACTTTGCATAAATATTGTCTTGAAGTGAGTTCAAGTGTTTTTTCTTTTCTTTTTTTTTTTCAGTGGTAGTACTTCAGTGGTTTCCTCGTGTTGGTTTTAAATGCAAGATATAGTCTGTTCAGTTCAACACTGAATACCATTGTATGTTTTTCCAGCATATTTTGTCCCTTGGTCTGTGAAATCTTCATGCAATGTAAACTGATGAAAGCAGTATTATCTCCAGATCCTCTGGGCAGCTTCTATGTTGTTGGGAAAGTACCTATTACGTGATAGTTCCATTAGTACTGCTCTATGTCATTCATAGTTCCCAGCTGTTGCTTGTTATTGTGCCCCTTGCTCTACAGCTCTACTGTTCTCTCTTGTGAAGAGATCTTGTTCTCCCTGTCCCTACCTGAGCACTATTTTTGTATTATGAGACTGCTCATGTTGCTATTTCAGCTCTGTTTGGCTCATCTTCCATGTATTGAGGCCACCTGATACAGGATTTCTGCTTTGGGAATGGTAAGTAACATTGCCTGCTCTTGAATCTGAGTGACAGCGTCTCTTCCCAGAAGTGGGCTCCTTTTATATGTGGCTCCTTTTATATATGTGACTGTTTTTTTCTCTTATTAGTTATCTTTTGAAGTCTACATATCTGCAGCATTCAGCAAACCTACCAAGTGCTGTCATAAAATGTTCATTATTTGCCTTTTATTCCTAGCATTTTATTATAGCAAGTGATCCCGATACTCTTGCTTGGGGGAAGTCACAAAGAATAATAAACTGCTCCAGCTTTTGAGGCATGCTTTCCTGTCATTGTAAACTTAAAGAAAATAACTAGGAAGGAACCAGTTCAGTTGCACCTTAAGAATAATTCGAGAACAGTTTGTTTCTTAGTCAAATTAGAAGATCCCAGTCAGCAGCTTGCCATTATCATTTGTTCTTCTTGAATTGGTTTCTTTAACTCCATAATGAAAATCTGTCCTCTAGAAAGTTTATTATCTTTTCTTAATTAGTCTAATAGCATATACTATAATATAAGACAATAAATTGTGATATTTATTATACAAAACTATTTTCTCTGACTGAAATCTATTAAAATCCATGAGGAAAGCTAACTTGTTTTGACACCGGGACACATGAGAACAGCATGTCGTATATTCCTGATGGTATGTAATCATATTATCTGATTTAGATCTGGATCACCGGTATTCTTTGCCATTTTATCACCTTCAGAAGTTAACCAGCTTATACTGGTATAGAATGTTGTATGTGGAGGAAAATTGCCTTTCTGTGAAATGAGAAAACTGATTAATATCCAATATTGTAGCTTCTGAAAACAGCTACACTATCTAGTTAACTATTTTAGCCATATCAAAAAAGGCAGTGATGTATATAGAAGATTAATTGTGTAATTGAAATATATGTTTAAATAAAACTAACTTTTAATATAAAATTTATTTTTAAGAAAAAATTTATCAATGTTATTGTCTGAATTTTCTATGAAAAATGGAAAAGCAAAGATTTTTAAAGACTTTGGTGAATGATATCTATCAAAGCAATTTTTTGAATAAAATTGTTTTTAACAAATGCATTTTTTCATTAAAAATTATTCTTCTAAGTTTGTTGCCTCCTTTTGAATTAAAAACTAGAACCAACTCATAATGAGATTTTTCTGAAATTACTTTTCCTAGAATCATATTTTTTAACAGACCTAACACTCAAAATTTAGAATAAACGTCATCTTTTGCAAGAAACACTAGTCCAACCTAGTGTCTGTTGAACTATGAACTCATGGAGTCATATAATAATTTAAGATGGAAGGTATTTCTGAAGGTTATCTAGTCAAAATCCTGCTCAGAGAGGGACTGACTTCAAAGTATTTTTACAGGGTACAGCTTTTTCTGGAAGACTCTATGCAAATGTAGACACCTGTGATAGTCTGTGTCTAAACGTGCTTTTTACATATATGTTGGGGCTCAAAAATATAACTTACGACCAAAAAGGAATATGAAGTTTTGCTTTCACAGTTTGGCATGGCTTCCTGCATTTTCTCCAGTTGTGAAAGAATTTTCAGCTTGAACCTCTGACAAAATAAAGCTTTGCTGTTCAATATTCAAATAAACATTCATTTTAGTTCACATTTCTAAAAATACTATTTTTTTTTCCTTTGGTTTAATTATGAAGCCTGCTGCACATGTGTGGATGTATGAAAATTATAAATATAAGTATGTCCTTTGCATTTTGTGCAATTGTTTAGTCGGATTCTGCATGTGAGCTTGACAAAGAAGGCAGAAGAGAAGAACATCTATTGGCCATCTTCTTTGCCCTTCGTGAGGGTTGAATGAGAAGTAGGAGTATTGAGTCAGGGTTGTGTGACTGTCAGGAGCACTGGCACAAAAGTGTGGAGGGGATAAAATCTGGTTCAGACCTCTGCAGTGAGAGATTGGCACTCATGCTCGCTCTGAGTGGCTTGTGTGGGTGCACACACATCCTCCCCAGCAATCAGCTTCTGCATGTACTCTTATGACTCACCACCCCCCCAAAATATTCACAGACAATGTGTACATATACATAGAAATAAACAAATATGCACTTGAATATTCCCTGCAGAAAGACAGTAGAATTTATAGGTATCACATTCTGCATCTTAATTAGATGTTCTCTTTTGAATCTCATCTAAAGATGCAGAAGCAGGTCCCAGAGCATGTCTATTCATGTTGTAGTACCTTGGCTCTTGATTCCAAAAGTGTCTAATAGCGCTTGAATTGTCAGTTGATATACATGTGATATAGGATTTTGTTTGAGTCTCTGAGAACCTGCTTATTGTCACATGTCTGAAACTGCCTTTATACACATAAGGATTTTATTTATCATTTCATAACTTCTAAGATTAGAAAATAGATACATAACTTTAGAGATATTTTGTGAAATGGCATGGAAAAGCAGTTACGACAAAAAGGATAAAAATCCATACACTTAGTGTGCCTTATTTAGTTTGTCAAAAACACTTGAGCTGTTGAGAGAATCTAATGTAATTCAATGAATCTGCAAGTACATTTTCAGTCCATTGAAAATGACTGTCAATTCAAGGTTACTTCATAAAACTGAATCATGAAGAAAAATTACTTGGTGAAGATGAAAAAGGCAAAGAAGTAAAACAAATGAGGAAATGGATATTAACAAATTAGAAATTAGAACAATAAAAAAATGTTAATGGAGATTTATGGAATTTTTTTCTCTTATATGGTCTTTCTTTGACCATTATTGGTCTATCTGTGTCTTCACTATGTAGAAAAATTATCTATTGACTTCAATAGCACTCTTTCTATTCACGCATGCAACCATTTCCACTTGAAAAAATAATAAATATTATTCATGAGTATTTTCTTACACAAATAAAATTGCAAAGCTATTCCTTTCTCCATGCATTTTTCACCCAAATTCCACTTTTGAGCTAGCATTAAAATAAGAATAAATTTAGTAATTCATAAGCTTATGTCGTTGTATTTTTCTTTTACACATATTCTTATGACAGCAACATTTGTCTTCTTGTTAATTTTTCTTCATTTCTTGCTTTCAAATTGTCATGTGAAGCACGAGATGCTTATAAGATTACAATTATCTACTCAGTGAGAAAGGTTATTTATCAAGTATAGAATTAGTGAAAACATAAAGCCATTAGTCTCTTTCTCCCCTTTGTTTTCTGTTCCAATTCCCTAGCTAGAACTGAGTTGCTGCCTAGACATCTGTATTTGCACAGATAGTAAAATTAACTGTTGATTTGGCCTATATACAAAATTCCAAAATATAAATGCAAGCTGGGTTTGCCAAAAGGTAATGGTCCTGGGTGTACTCAGACATTCCTGGAAGATCAAAAGGAACAGATTAAATTTCCTTTAGCTGCAGAAGAACAAGAACATCGTTTTCTTTTCTTTCATGTTTCCTTTATGTTTTCCTTTCTGTTTCCTTCATGTCTCCACATAATTAGGCACTTCTTGTGGCCTTTTAAAACACTGAATCCTGCTCAGTGTATGCAGAGGAGGCCAAATTCTGTACTCTGATTCCAAACTTGAAAGACAAGTATTATTCAGCATTTCCATCTGGCCATCAGTATCTGTCCTCCTTCTCAAACAGGAGGTTTCATGAAATCAGTTTACATTCAGTTTTAATGAGCCAGCATCTGTTTCAGGTATCTGCATCGCTACAGCGAGGCACTGTGCTTCAAATGAGGCAGTAACAAAATTTTTCAGACCGCGCAGCTTCCTGAAGCGCCTGTCAGCAGCTGTACATGGTTGAGCAAGTGCAAGGGCTCTGATTCTCTTTCAAACTGGGCCAGGTGAGAGTACAAAGAAGAAAGCGTTATAGTATCTTTCTCTTGCATGAAATGGACTAGAAATCTCAGAAAGGGCATAGTTCCATCGTGCAGAAGCTTTGGCAATTACTGAACTTTATGGCAGTTCTGCATCTCCACCCCTTGCTTATTTGTGTTGCAGGATCGTTTTTAACCTCAGTCATTGTCCTCGACTAGTTTGAGTTCAGAGCAAAACCTCATAAGCAGTTGAGCTGACTCTTCATGAAGGGTAGACTGCCAGGACAGGAGAGTGGGAGCATTTTACAGAATCACAAAATGACTGAAGGCTGAGAGAGGTATCTGGAGGTCATTTGGAGGTTCACCCCTCTGCTTAAGCTGGGCCACCTAGAGTCATTTCTCTAGGATCATATCCAGACAGATTTTTGATATCTCCCAGGATGGAGACACCAGTCTCCATTACTGACAGTGCTCAGTTGCCCTCGAACTAAAAAATTTTAAGCTTGACCGTCATTAAATATTTTGTGTAATGACAGCCAGCTCTAAATTAGAGCTGAGAATCACTTTTAGAAGTTTATAACTTCCAGCTCAGGTCTTAAAGACTTCAAGCACCTGTGTCTCTGTAACACCATGTCAGTCTGCCTGGATGCATCTGTACTAGTCAGTTCTAGCGCGCTTTGGAATGCTTCGGGGCATGGGAATGTGGTTGTCCTTGTTAGGCAAATCTCGACACACTCCCTAAAAAATATTCAGCCTATTGTAAGTATTTATGCCCCCCAACAATTCCCTCACTTGGTCTGTCAGTCAGAGCAGCTTGTGAGAATACACAATGGGCAGTTTCCCGTCAGCTCCTGTCGCGAATGCACCACCACAGCCACCCAGTCTTGGCAGATTTTTAGGGTAGATGCCAGGCATTCTGTGGATTATCTCAGTGCCTTCAGAACTCTGAGGCATGTTTAATTTGCTGGTAAAGAAGTGGCCTGTGTCTGCGGGAAATCTAAATGTGTGCTCCTCATCTCTGTGACTTGAACTTCAGTACATCAAGCTGCTTTACATGCTCTTGGCACCTGGCTCAGTATGCAATGTGTGAGGGGCAGGCAAGAACTCTGAAACTGCCTTTTCTCTCACCTTAGTTTCCTAGAAATATTTTTATTAGCTCTTTTCTTTTAGAACTTGTCCATAACTTGGGTTCTATTTGTGGATTTGCCTTTCTGAATAACCCTCTGGACAAGAAAATCTATTTAATTTTTTTTTTCTTTTAATTGCCTACATCAGAGTGGATAATGTTGTGACTCAGACATATGATAAACAAAGAAATCAGCTTGCTTAATTTTATCTGGAATACAATTTTCAATGCGTTTTTAGCCTTAAAAGAATATACTTTAAATCAAAAAAAGCTCTGAGCAGATTTTTGATTGAAAACTGCAATTGCTATCAGTATTTCCAATCTATTTCAGAGCATGAATGAGAAAATAGACTTTTTTAAACCACAGCATTTATTTTTAATTTCACTTGCATTTGAGACCTCCTGCTGGCCTACTCCTGTGTTTTTCTCAATTTATATTCATTGTAACTGAGTTGGGGAGAGGATTGATCACTCCTTTTGGAATGCTGACGAATTTCTGTTCTTCAGCTGTATGCCTCTTTAACACAGTTATCCTTACTTTGTAAATATATATAACTCAAGAATGTGCATTAGTGAAGTAAGGTACTTTGTTTTAATAAATCAAGGACATCTACTTTAATCCTTTCCTAAGACCTGCAGGATAATATAAAGAGTTTGAAGTTAGAGTACCATGACATAAAAGTGTTACTTTATGAAGATCTAGATAAAGACTCCAAGAATTATATTAAAATAATATTTATATTTAGGACATTATCTTTGTACTACTGTTAGCACTGTTGATCAATTGAATCTACAAATGATTAATTATGTAAATTTATTGCATCATAACCTCCCAAAGAAAAAGATGCACTCAGCTTCTTCTTTTATTCATATCTTGTGGTTGCCTTTGTACCGACATTTTTGAAACTTTTTTTTGAGACCCCATATTATTTTGCTGTCTTTTTAAGCTTCTTTAAGTTGTGAAATTTATACTTTTCATCATGTACTCTGAGTTTCAAAATTAATTAAATTCTTCCATATTTCTCTTTTTACGAACTTATTTTGTTCAGCCAATTGTTAAACAATAACTTCCAGTGTGGTGAGTCACCCAAAGTGAGCACATCACGTAGACATACAAATACCAGACTACTGTCTATTCTTCTTAGTGAAATTAGCTATTGATTGTGGTTGGCTGTGTCCTTTATTTCTCTTTCTTACAGCAATATCATGGAAATGTAAGATGCATATTTATTGACTGGATGATTATAGGCATTTGTGTAGCGCCTTTATTTTAAAATATTAGCTTTTCTAAAAATGTTTGTGCCATGTACTGACAACACTTTAATAAAGAAGGAACTATGCTTTTAAAAAAGTAGAAAGTCCATGTATACGCTATTTTTATAACTAATAAAGAAAATTTGGTGTGATTTATGGAGCAAGGAGTTGTGCGTGCATGAAAATGGAATATAACAATCATATATTATTCTTGAGATCAGGTTCAAATCAGTTATTTTTTCTACGGGCTTAAATTCTTAGGGATTATTTTCTTTTAAATGCATTTTATGAATAGCAGAAGCAGTAGAGAGACAGCAAATTCTTTCTGAACAGTTTTCAATACAGACCATAGTATTTGTGAAAGGCTTAAAATTAGCATTTTTGAATGAAGATTTAAAATGCTATAATAAATATCATCCTTTGTGTTTCCATAAAAGGAGAGCACTTTCAAGTGAATTTAATGCTTAAGAAAAGCACAGCATTGATTGGTAAAGAAGTGAACTCTTATTTATTGTCGCTAGGTACAGAAAGATGGAAGCAGAATAGCAGTTCCCCCTGAAGCAATGGTGTGTCTTATGCGTGATATGGGGAAAGATTTTTAAATATTGTATCTTTATATCTCTGCAAAAACATCCAATGAGAGTATTGCTTGTGCAAGATAGGTGGTTAATATGGGCATGCAGTCTTCAGAAATTCACACGAGAACTGCCAGAAAATTAAATCAATGGGTTTGTACATTCTGTCGAGCAAAGTTTCATCAAATACTGACCTTCTCCTTCTGGCCACTCCACAGGGCCTGAAGGAGAAAAGCTTTGTGGTCTGTTCTCTGGTGCCCAGATAATACATTCATGCTACACAGGACAATAAAAACTCATATTCATGTAGGAAAACATGCTAGAATCTCACTCTAACTTCTTCAAATCTCCCAAATTCAGAAACTGTTTAATTACTTTGCCAAAGATACAGCTTTTAATTCTGCAGCTTTCAGGTCTTTGAGATTTGGTATGTTTATACTATTTCTCTCTATTTCCAGCATTGCAGGTGGGTGGATTAAAACAAGCCTTCAAGTATTATTATTTATACTTTCCAGAAATGTTGAAATTACTTACCTGTTCACTACATAGGTACAATGTCTGTCTAACCCTTAAAGGCCTAAGGAGAAGCAGAGAAGACAATTGCCCTCCAGGCACATTCCTTCATGACAGTGGAAACATCTGCTTGCTTGCCAAAGATAGCATGGAAATATTTACACTATTAGAAAGAAAATTCAGCATGAAGAAAATCAGCTACATAAAAATATGCTGAGGGGAAATAAAGCAAAAAGTCCAATGATATAACTAAAAAACTAAGCACATGTTAAACCATGCTGACTCCCTTCCACTATGCAAGACCATGTGACAGTGAAAAGAATAAACTAAGCGTGGAAGCCAAAACATTTTAATCACACATAAATGCCATTTTGAAATCTCACTATTTCTCTGCCCTGCAGGACAGATGACACAGTTTCTTCATGACTGTCAACTGCATGTCACCAGCACTGGCCCTCACACTGTGGTTTTCAGTGCCTTCAGGACTCTCCCATGTTGATTAGAGTTGATTGCTATGACTGAGCTTCCTGTAAGATTAATGAAAGTTCGTATGTCGACACTACAGTCCACTAGCCCAAAATTATGCTAATTGCCACATACATAGAGATATTTGGCTGAACTGAGGTTTAGCTGCCTAAACCTTCTAGAAAGGTTATTTGGATGGAGAAGATGGTGATATGATCGTTCTCTCTGGAGGTATCTGGGGAAAAATCTGGTAACATATTCAGACAATGTACACAATAGAAAAATGTGGCTAGGAAACAGCAGCATACTGAAAACAGTAGCTCAGTTTATTAATTATTATCTGATCTCATTATTAATCCTCTTAATCTTACCTATTAATTTTCTTTTGTTAATGTGTGATCTAAATATTTTGCATATATAATTTTAAAAGTATCACTTCAGAATAAATGTATCAATTCAAGTCTGGTTTTTTAGGACTGCATCATGTTCCCTTGTTCCATAGACCACATACTAATATTTTTGAACAGGATTTCCCTGGCAGATGTCAAACAGCCCAGCTTTGGGATTAGTACTTTTTCTTTACTGCCTTCTATTTTGACTTTCTGTTTTAGGAAGATTGGAAAGCCCATAAAATTAAAACAGTGAAGGGAGGCAAAGACACTGCATGATCTATGTTGAACAAGGGCAAGATATGAGTGAATTGGAATTTGTTCATAGAATAGTTAAAACTCACAGTTCAGCTACTAAGGATATTGGTCCTTTTATATTGTCTTGAGAAAATGTGCAATGAAGAAAGTGGAACCACTATTTTTCCAAGGCCAGTCTTCCAGGTTGTCTCTTCTCAGGATCTAGTGAGGACACAGGCTTTTTACATTTCCATGATTCAGAATCTAGATTCTTTCCTGAGGGTGACAAGATTGCAAAAGGTCATAAAGATAGCTTAGACTGTAGGAGTTTTGACTGCCGGCAGATTTGAAATGAGGCCCTAGTCTACATTTTCATTGACTGAACTGAGATGTAAAAATACTATATGTTTTGAATATGCATTGATATGATGTGTCGTGCCATACACTGGAAACTTACACTTTCTACAAAATGTACACTCAGTACAGCAAAAAGTCCTCCACAGCTTTTATAGACAATTCCACAAATGCCTTAACTTACTTACTTTAATTTTAAAAGATTTTGTTATATGCCTTCAGAAGCTTTAAATATACCTAATGTGTTTTATCACTGTTAAACCTCATCTATCCAATGAGATAAGTGTCAAGTAACAGAGGTTTCTAAATTAACAAGATTTATTAGGAGGATAAAGCTGAAGTAGAGAAAAAAGGCATTCCCTTGATATAGGAAAGTCCTGAATTTTTATTGCCAGTGTTATATTCATGGCCTTAAGGACTTCTCCTTATACTAAACAAATGAGTGGTCAGATTAAAATAACAGGTTGGCTTTTGCTCTGAAGAGTCTTAAAACATTTTGTAGAGGTCCAGAGACATGTAGAAATAAACTATTTTATAACTTAATTTTATTTCTATACTTCACAACACAGTATTAAGGTACTATTTTAGGTTACAAATGTTAATTACTATCTGAGTTTTCACCTGTTCCATGGAGACCTCCACTATATCTTCTTGATTTTTTTAGACCGAAATTATAAAATGATACTGAAGTAATTATTTTATATTTGACTACTTAGAAACAATATACAACAAGACTATATTAATTTTATTTTATGTTTAGCTGTAATTAGATATCAGGTAACAATTCGTGAAAACATTTTAAATTATTTTAGCATCCTGACCATTTATGAAAATTAAAAAACCCAGACACTCAACAACATTTCAATAAAAACAAGGTCAAAAGGTGAAAGGAGGGAGCTGCTGTGTCAATGAATTTACACTGGTATGTATTTTATTTCTCTTTTGGTTAGCTGGGACATTCTAATAGCATATTGCTTCAGATTTTTATATGCATTGCTGTATTTCAGGGAAGTATATTGTAATATTATTAAAAGATTGTTTATATGAGTTTAGAATATTAAAATTCCATATTTTATCTTGTGCATATTTATTAACGTAACAATATGTGGTAGGCTACTTTTATACTATCGTAATTTGTGCCACAATAGCTGAGGATCTTGTCAGAGTTTACATTATAATTCCCTATTTTCAGCACCTTATAATTCATCAATAAAACTTCACTCTGGGCTGAAAGTTGGCAAGAAAATTCCATGTTCAGGATCATATATTTTGCAACAAAAAGGACACTTTAAAAACAGAAATCATTTTATTGAGGTATTATTTTACTTTTTTATTGTTTTTCAGAACAGCTGATGGTGCTGAAGATGTTACAGAAAAATTATCAGTCATTTTCTTTAGAAAAAAAGCCAAATTGAAAGATTTGAGCAATGTTCAATGAACAGGTAGCACATACAGAAAATGCAACTCTGGCAGAGACCCTGTGATAACACAGAGCATGCTTGGCAGTAAAATGAAATTGAAGTTGTATCTATTGCAGTGCAGAAAAGAGAATGCCTTTTCAAAGATGTCTTATTCTGGAGTGTCTAGCACACCCTTTTTCCTTTTTCTGCATATGTCAGTTGGGGTGGAGAACTGAGACATATATACAAGGTAAAAGCAGTGAAGAGTTTCACATGCTTTGTAAGTATGTGGTTGTACAGGTTATTTATGCACTAACAACTGAACTAGCAATTGATCTCTTAATAGTCACAGCCTAATCTTAGACCTCAGAGCAAGCAGATTCTAAGGATGAAATTTAACACTGAAAATTGTCATGGATTTTAGATTCAATGCACAGAGAATAAAAAGACAAATGGATATTTAAAAAACATGAACATGCAATATGCAAATCAAAATATTTACCTTGGATTTCTCCGTTGAAATGTCTATGTATATTAATATCTACCTAATTATTTTAAACACAAAATAAAACCTAGATGTGAAATGATGTGAGCTGTTAGCAAGGAAAGAAACAAAGCTTCTGTATAAAAGTAATGATTACGTTCTGTATTTTATAGCAGCATTAACTTCTTCAGTTCTAACAGGAAAAAAAAGAAGGAAGCAGGAAGAAATAAAGAAAATAGAAAAGCAACCTGGATAAATGCCATTGTCCTGTTTTACACCTGTATTGGCTGTCCCTTTTATTTGAAGTATAACTAAACATTTATTTTACTAAAATAAAAGTAATCAACAATGGCTGGTGGCAGAACACACTAATTTTCTTTGGTATGGCTTCCAAAATTTTTAGTATTAAGAATGTCTGTTTTGCGTAATATCCACTGGTGTTTGAGAGCAAAAGTTAGTTCTGCAGCTAGGCTCACCCGTCAGACACACCTGCCTATATAAACAAAGCATACCCACAAACTGAAATATTTGTTTTGAAAAAAATGAATCTTTTCTTTAAAAAAGCAGTGAAAGATCCACTCAAGTATGTAAAAGAAGCACTGTTATCACACATAAAGGTAGAAAGAAGATAACAAATGATGCTCCAAATTATTTTTAAGAAGAAGAGCATCTGGCATACTCTATCCTACCATTCATAGAAGTGGACCTGATTCCAATTAGTTGATCTAATCAGGGATTCCTGGTCCAATCCATGTGTGTTCAAAATATGTTAACTGGTAACAGTTGACTGCAGAACTGAAATTTGTTTAATAGTTTGAATATCATTGTAGAATGTAATGGTTTTAATAAAATCCCACTATTTTTCAACATATCCTCTGCATGATCTTGATGGTAATCCTAGATAACCACAAGAAGAACTTGTGAAATACATGGATGCAGACAGTACCAACAGGCATAATCTGAAGAAAGCAAGTGAACACTTGAGGACTTTATTCCAGGGAGATAAAAATACCTCATGAGGGGAAAATTCTGAAGCTTTTTTCCTTTATTTGACATAGTGCTTAGAGATAGAACAAAATATTTTTGGCCCTTGTATTTTACAAATGTACAAGAAAAAAGTAATAAAATATCTTCCTTATCTCACATTTTCACATTTTACTGTAAATTATAGTCTTTCTTAGGAGTAATATTAATTTGGGGTTAGATCCACGAAAAGATTTAAACACTGCAATGTCTAGCATTTTACTAAGCCTTTAAAACATTTTGCTGCCTAGTGGAATTCCCCCATTCTCCTGCTTAGGCTTCTCATAAATGCCTGGAGAAAATTAGATGCCAAGAATTATGGTCAATAACAGGAATAGGAGTTCTTTTCTAAAGATAAGATCCATTAAAGACAGCAGGTAGCAAAAGGAGACATTGAGCTACCTAATAAGACACAGTGAAAACAGGGCTTGAACCCAGATATTTAAGTCCCAATTACAAGATACCATTTCTGTACACTGGTTCCTGACACCAGATGCTTATTCCAACATCTCTGAAAGAACACGGCTAGTAGAAGAAGAAGAGAGTTTGGTTTTCTGTCCCTCTTTTTCTCATCTGTTCCCTCAAAACTTCCACACATTAAAAAAATGGCTTATAAGGAAATAGGTTTCCCTTTCTACTTCCTGTGGAAACTTTTTTCCTCCATGAAATGAATATATTTTTGTTGGACTAACAAACATAAACAACTTCCTTCCAGTATATAGCCTACTCCTTTGAAAAAAGACTAGGTGTCAGTAAACAATCACTACTCTGTGTTAAGTATTCAGTAAAGCATATAATCAAAGATTCTTTCCCTATCCACTAGCCTGTGAAGTCATGCTTAAGTATTGAATACTGAACATATAATCATTTTTGAATGAGTGAAAGAGCTAAGCCAGAGGGAACTATGATGTTGCTTTTGCTTCACCAGGCTGCAGAACAGAAACGAGCCTAGTGTTAACAGCAATAGCATGGGTATGGGAGACAAGGACGGGATGAATTTTTACATGGGACAACCACAAAATCTGGAGAAGTGACTTTCTTTGCTTATAAAGCTGGAGAAAACAATATATCCTTGTCTGACAGCACCATACTTTGTGTCAGCCAGCTAGTGAGCTAACAATGTCTACTGAACTTGGCCTCACAGATAATGTGGAAAAAAACCATTGCTGTTGTTGCTGGTGATGCCTAAAAGCAGTGCCTACTCAGGGAAACCTAAGGCATTCTAAAATTATGGCTGCTGAAGATGAGGTTTTAAAATCTAAATTTTAGATAACAGCATCACAGAACGGTCAGGGTTGGAAGGGAGCTTTGGAAGTCATCTGGTCCAACCACTCTGCACAAGCAGGACCATTTAGATCCAGTCACCTAGCTGGTTGCTCTAGCCTCCCAAAGAAGATTCAGACACCTAAAGGAGCTTTTCAGATAGATTTAGGACCTTATCCTAGCCTGTCCTTTTGCAGGCTAGTCCCATCCTATTAATGTTTTAAACATATATCACATATCAGTCTTTTGATAATCATCTTTTTATAAGAGCATCATTCCTGTGTTCCTAAAGGCAAGAAATTAATAAATATAAATGAACCATATATCCATTCAGAAATAATAAATGTACAGAAATAATTTATTACTATTCCCTCATTTTCTTTTCCAATTCCATTTGATTTGTCTCATCCTAACAGATGGCATACCAATTTGAAGTTATTCTATTGAAACACATTTGAATCATTGCTGAAAAGCTGTTGTGAAATTAAGTATTCATTGATAATCTGAGGCTGAAATCTTGCTGTCCAGTCTGTAGTATTCTGCATTTATATACTCTCTGCTCCAAATGTTAGTCAGAATTTTCAACTGATCTGACCAATGGAAGTAGACAGTGCTTTTTTAAAAAGCAAATTATAAGCAGAGAAGTGTCCAGGTGATTGACATGTCAGCAGCACCCAACCTTTTGTAAGCCTTTGAGGAGACTCAATCACATTTGTAATGCAGACATTGAGGTTACCAGACAACAAAAAATGTTCTGAATGTTTACTCTGTCTGAGACTGGAATAATGCTGGCAAATCACAGCACAGGTTTTGGTCAGGCGCCTTGGGAAAACAGCTACTGCCTCCTTGCCTGTAGGCAACCAGTCTCTGTGGCCATAGCTTATACCTGGCTTCTGATTGTGATTCACAGTCCACTGATTGTGAGACGTCACTCCAGCTGACTGGTCCTGAAAAGAAGAATCCAGGCCTCAGCTAGATTCCAGGGACACAGAAGCACACAGGCATTTGAAACAGATAATGATCAATAACAGTGATGTCGGCAATGGAGGTAGTAGTAATAATATTTTGAACAAGAGCAATCATCATTTGGACATGAAAAGTGCTTGGTGCTTGGACCATATCACAGCTGTCTTTGTTTCTCAGCTATTTCCATCTTTGACAGCTCTGTAAACCTCCTGCCCTGGCTTGTTTCTGATTGCCATCACATGACAATCTAATTGACAATTCAGCTATTTCCTTATGATCAGTTCAGTGTTTATTCCTGCTATTCCTTGATCTGCTACCCCTAAAAAGTCCTCTTGTTCTCTGCACTTTTTAGGATTCCTGATGAATGAATGATCCAGTTCAATATAGGATTTCAAAGCTGAAAACTTGTCCTTAGCTGATAGAACTAATGTATTTCTTTTTGCTATCTCTATTCAGCAGGATTCAGAGATTCCAATGATACTGTACTTCTTGACTGCTTTTAACTAGACCATGGAGATGATGAATGACTAAACCTTTGGATTTATTCTTTCTTTTCTTTGCAGAGAGCAAGGAGATTGCAGAGAGTCTTGTCTCTACTGATAATTCAGCTTGTGCATAATATATAAATATGGAAATCAAGGGGATAATAATAAGCCAGGTCCTTTTCAAGTACTGGTATCTGGTGGTATTTGAGGTAGCACAGCAGTGCTATGGATGAGATGGCAATGGCTGAAGCAATAAAGAGTGTTTCCGGGTGTTAAGGAAAGACTCAAAGTTAAGTGCTGTGCCCATGACAACCCATCTAGTGTGTGTAGACCTGGCATAGTGTCCTAGTGTCCTAATGCATTGGTGTGCAAAATCTGGAAGAGATTTTCAGTCTGATATTCCTCTTTTCCCTTCCTTCCTTCCTTCCTTCCTTCCTTCCTTCCTTCC